>CM029274.1:14633351-14664762 GCA_016920895.1 Vaccinium myrtillus
GAGCGCCCCCGATGGTAATGGTCCGAAAGACATGACGGTCCGGGAAGAGGGTATATATATATATAGGTAAAATTCTTATCCACACTGGATTGCAGGAAAAAAATGGGGTTTTTTTGCAAATTTTTTTGTCCAATGTGCTCAATGTGTAGCAGTTTTCAAGGGTCCGCTGAAAATCTTCAAAAACAAATACCGGGAAGGGTTTGATTCAGCTGCAAAAATGTAAATATATATCCGTGGACGCTGATCAAGCCCTTTGTATTTTTTTTTTTGAAGATTTTCCGTGTGGACCCTTGAAAACACCTTCAACACATTGGACGGATTGACGTCAAAAAAATTTGGATCACGAGGTGCGGAAATTAAAAGTCCGGATAAGAGACGGACCCTATATATATATACGAGTAACATATCCTGTGAGGGCCCTCACAAAAAAAATGCGGGAAAACGGTTGATTGGGGCCGTTGGATCCTATGCCCTTCACGCGATCCAACGGCTAACAACTGTTTTCCCGCACTTTTTTGTGAGGGAGCCCTCATAGGAAACTTCTTGTGTATATATATATATATATACACCGGCGATCTCAGCCAAGGATCCCGATTTCCAGATTGAAGGGTTTTTGGTGTTTTGATGCTTTTAAAAATTGTTTTGGGAAATCCGAAAGCCGTCCAATGTCTTCAAAGGTGTTTCCAAGTCCACGCTGGGAAATCTTCAAAAAAATACCGGGAAGGGCTTGATCAGTAGTTTTTCGCAAAACCGTAAATATAAAGTTTTTGCGAAAACTGCTTGGATCAAGCCCTTCCCGGTATTTTTTTTTTGAAGATTTTCCGCGTGGACCTTGGAAAACACCTTCTGAACACATTGGACGGATCGGATCGTCAAAAAAATATCGGGAAGTGGAGTCCCGGATCCGGGACTCCCGGACTAGAACCGGACTCTATATATATATATAGGAAACGGATCTAGTAAGGGAACCCTCACAATTTTTGTGCGGGCAAAACACTATCAGCCGTTGGATCGCGATGAGGGATCAACGGCTCAGATTTTAAAACCCACACGCGGGTCCTGTGTACCGGGTTAAATTGACACGCGGGTCAGGACCGGGTTAATGATGCAATCGGATCCCCTTCCATTTCACTCCATTTCATTTCCCTCCATTCTACAGAGAGAGAAGAGAGAGAGTGAGAAGAGGGCGATTTCGCAATCGAACCAATCCCTCCCCGTCGATCGAGCCAATCCCTCCCCGTTGTTGACGAAATCGAAGGTATTCACCATCTTCTCTCTCTTTCCTAGTTCAATCGTCATCTTTCGCCATTTGTGATGTTGATTTTTGAATTTTTAGGGTTTCCACCATCACAAATCGAGCAAGAAATCGAACAAGGAGAAGGTTTAGGTGACTCTCTCTCTCTCTCTCTCTCTCTCTCTCTGACGAATGGAGACTCTCACAAACCCCAGTTTTTCGATTTCAAACAAAACCCCAGTTTTTTGATTTCAAACAAAACCCCAGTTTTTCGATTTCAAACAAAACCCTAGTTCTTCTCTCGCTCTCTGGTTCGTATTTCTTCGATCTGTACTCAAATCAATTTATGGGTTTTTAGGGTTTTGAACCACAATCGATTTCTAGGTTTTTCTTCGATCTTTGTTGTTGATCTTGATAGTACAGTATATGCATTTGGGTTACAAGGTTTAAAAAATTTTGGACCAGTTGCACTAACATTTAAATTGCACTTTGATAATAGTTCACTGTGGAATTTTCAATGCTCAAAATGCCCTTGACAGTTTCATCACTGTTCTTCAAGCCCTAGTTAGTTTTACTTTTTTGCTTCCGAACACAGAAAGACCATTGTTGTTCATTTCTGGTAGTACTTGTTCATTTGTTTTGGTTTGACAGCTTGGTTTATTTTCATTCACTTTCTGTGGTGTACAAAAATATTGCTGCTCCTGTTACTTCTTTGAAGCTGTTCAGTGAAGTTTGGATCTGCTGCCATGTTAGCTGGATGGACATCATGGGGACAACACATACATAATGAAGGCAACAATAGGGCTGCACAAAAAAACCGGTGAACCGTGAATCCGGTCCGGACCGAACCGATCCGTACGTTTTGGATTTTAACAGTGGATTAATGGTTCGGACACGGATTCAAAAAATAATAAACCGTGACTCGCGGTCCGGACACGGATTTTGATTTTGAAACCGTGGATTAACCGATCCGAACCGTGAGATTTTTATTATATATAATTTAAAAATATATATATATGTATGTATAGAGGAACTCTCTAGTCCGAGACTCTTCGGTCCGGAACTCATAGTTCCGGATCAAATTTTCATGATCCGAGCCGTCCAATGTGTTCAAAAGTGTTTTCCAAGGTCCGCGCGGGAAATCTTCAAAAAAAAAATACCGGGAAGGGCTTGATCCAAGCAGTTTTTTGCAAAAACTGTTATATTGGGGTCCACGCGGGAAATCTTCAAAAAAAAATACCGGGAAGGGCTTGTTCCAAGCAGTTTTTTGCAAAAACTGTATTTGGGGACCTTGGAAAACACCTTTTGAACACATTGGACGGCTCAGATCATGCAAAAACATCTTTTAAAAGCTTCAAAACACCAAAAAACCTCTAGTCTGGGATACCGGACTGGAGAGTACCCGTGTATGTATATATAAATAATTTTATCACTTTTATAAATATTTTCAATTTGTATTGGACTTTCATGTATTCCACTGCCTTGCATTTGTAATGGATTTTGATGAATTTAGTAGTTGTTCACTATTTTTTTTTTGGGTAATTGTTCTAGGGTCCAGAAGTGGGGACTTATTGGGCCATTTAGTCCATGTTAAAGTTTTACAAGGTCTAAGGTCCACAATTTTTTTTTATATTTAAATTTAGGTACTTTCAAAGGGTACCCTAGAGTTTAGGTTTTAGGGTGCACTTTCTTATTATAGGGTTTTAGTAGTTTAGGCACTTTCATAGGGTACCCTAGGGTTTTAGGCACTTTCATAGGGTACCCTAGGATTTTAGACACTTTCATAGGGTACAAACTTTTTTGCCACTTTCCTAGAGGTACAATTGGAACCGGACCGTGAGACTTTTGGTCCGGACACGGATTGGAACCGGACCGTGAGACTTTTGGTCCGGACACGGATTGGATTTTCTAAAAACCGTGACTCGCGGATTAGGATTGGATTCATGCCAATCCGATCCGATCCGGACCGTGTACACCCCTAGGCAACAAATTACTTTTCGGAGGAAGAGGTAGAGTTGATGGAGGATACGACTATGGAGTGTCAAGAAAGGCAGAAAGAGATGCAACCAACACTTGTTTTTTTTTTTCCCCCATTTTGCTTGTACATAGAACTTAGGGTAGACGGTGATGATTATGTTTGATTCATACCTCTTTTGCTTGTACATAGAACTTAGGGTAGACGGTGAGATGCCTAAGAAGAAATCATTCTCCATTGTTAATTATGTACTGAACTATATCAATTCTGTTTGAATGGGAAAAATGAATATATTGTTTGTTGGACAAGCTCTGGTTGGGTGTAGGATTGAAGGTTGTAAAAAAAATGTACAACACCCTTTTGCCCCATCTTTAATTAATCCATCCAAACTTTCACAATACATGATCTCTCATTACCATCAACCAAGTACATTCATCTCTCAATACAAGTACATTCATCTCTCAATACATCTCTCAATACAATGTTAAAAAAGCAAAATATTATAAACTTGAAGCCAAAGTTGCTTTCTAGTGAATTTCTTCATTGATCTCGGCTTGTTCATTAGACCTCTGCACCTCTGTGACATTCGTAATCTTCATTGCTCTCAAAACCATGTGTCTTTTCCAGTAAGCCACAAAATTCGTAGCTCTGTAAGTATGCCTGTAAATATGCCTGTAAATAACTGCAAGAAACAAGTAGCTGTGTTATGATATGACAAGTAGTTTCGGAAAGTTTTCTGCTGAATGGAGCACAAATATATGATACAAGGTAGGAAAATACAATGGTAACTGGTGGGCTAAGAAGCACAGACACGGACACCGCAAAAAATGGAGAAAGGACATGGCTTCAAGTCTGTGTCCAATGTAATATGTTTTTTTTTGTGCTGAAAATTGGTAATGATTCACAAGGTTTAGCTAATCCAATGCAAAGTAAATGAAGAACTGATCGAAAAAGTTCCTTTGAGATGCATTCAAAAGATCTACTTTGACAGAAATGAAGAAACATCTCAGAGTGGTCATATCCACAAGCCAATATTACTTCCTCCTCAAAAAACACTCAACCTATGCAGTATTTTACCCTAGAAACATTTCAAATCAGTATTTTACCCTAGAAACATTTCAAACAGAGTGGTCATATCCACAAGCTAATATTACTGTTCTACATGAAACCCTAAATCGAGTTCAACAACAAAGATATACGAATCAGATAGATCAACCAGAGTACCTTCGTCGATTTTGCCAAACAAAAACCCAGAAATCGATTGTGGTTGAAAACCCAAAAAACCTAGAAATCGATTTGAGTACAGATCTCAGAAATACGAGAGAGAGAGAGAGAGAGAAGAACCAGAACCTTCGATCGACCTCTCCTTGATCGATTTCTGTGGCTGGAAACCCTAGAATTTCAAAACTCGATTTCAAAAAATGGGTTCGAAAACGAAGAGAGAAGAACGAGATAGAGCGAGGGAAGAGAGAGAAGAAGGAGATACCTTCGATTTCGTTCAAGAAAAGGTCGCGATTGCTGCAAATCTGGCCGATCGGTGTGAGGTTTTTGAAATCGCGTTGCTCTCTCTCTCTCTCTCTCTCTCTCTTCTCTCTTTGTTTGAACCAGATGAAATGAGGAGAGTGATCCGGAAATGTTTTAACCCGCTACCCCTGACCCGCGAAATGTTTTAACCCGGCCATCTAACCCGCGTGTTGGCTTTTTTAATCTCAAGCGTTGATTGCCTGTGCGCCATCCAACGGCCACAAACGCTTTCCCGCACAAATTTTCGTAAGGGCACCCTTACTAGATCCGGTTCCTATATATATATATATATATATATATATATATATATAGGAGGAGCTTCTAATGAGGACCTCACCATGAGGACTTCCATGAGGACTTCACCATCCGGACCAAATTTTCATGATCCGAACCGTTAGATGTTTTTAAAATGCATTTTTAAGGGTCCACGCGATATAGCGTTTTTAACAAAAACTGTGTGGATCAAGCCCTTCCGGGTATTTTTTTTTGAAGATTTTCCGCGTGGACCTTGGAAAATGCATTTTAAAAACATTGAGCGGTTCGGATCGTCAAAATTTGGTCCGGAAACACAAAAAAGGGGCAGGTCCGCATAGAACTTCCAATGAGGGAGTCCTCATTAGAAGCTTACTGTATATATATATATATAATCAACTTCTAATGAGGGATCCCTCATTTTAAATAAAGTGAGGACCAAGCAATTTTTCCACTTTTCCAAACTGAATTTTGACGATCCAAACTGTTGGATGTGTTTAAAATGTGTTTTTAAGGTCTCAGCATGAGGATTTGTCCAAAAAAAATACCCGGAAGGGCTTCATCCGATTAGTTTTTGTTAAAAGCGCTATCCAACGGTTCGGATCGTCGGAATTTTGACGATTCCAACCGTTAGATATGTTTAAAACGTGTTTTTTTTAAGGTCCAATGCGATGATTCATCAAAAAAAATTACTTGTGTACACCTTTTATCGAAAACGGCTCGGATCAAGCTCTTCCAGGTAATTTTTTTTATGAATCATCGTGTTTGACTTTATAAACACATTTTAAACACATCTAACAGTTCGGATCGTCAAATTCGATCCCAACAAAAAATCCTACACCGTAACTTATATAAGAGAGCCCTTACTTAGAAATGTCTCCTATATATAATATATAGTTATTTAAATACATACATACACAAACATACTACTATATTTTAATCAAATTGATTCACACATATGACATCCGGAGTGAAATGTTATGGGCCGGTTAATATTTTCTTCCTATTTCCGTAGACAACTACTCATATATTTGTTTGTCTCTAACTACCCAACCATACACAGAGCGCGAGAGAGAACAAAAAAAAAAAAAAAAAAATAGAGGAGAAGAAAATTGAGTCGCCCAAAATACTTTTAAACTGACAAGATACGTCAGCCATACTGTATTTGCAACCAAGTTTTTCTCCATGCCTTTTTTATTTTTTGAATTATTTCTCCATATCTACTTGCACCCCAATTTTTCTCTATAATTTGACCCTCTCTTATCTCGCCACGTAACGAACATCACCGCTCAATGAGTCTATCTTATGGAAAGCTCTAAAATATCGGATCAATAATAAATGAACCGTCTCCATCTCCAATTCGGTCTAGATACGAAACCTATCACCTATGCATACAAACTTATAGATTCGGACAGTGTAAATTATTACTACCTCTCGCTGCTCCACACTTCACAGTACTCATGGGCAGACTGGCCGTTCTTCACCCACAAGATATCCTCAAAAAACATACCCAATTACCCACTAATTCTCTCATGAACCCTCCAAAACCCAATTTTAATACTACCAATAAACAAAGTCCCGATGGAAAATCTCAGAATAAACGACACAAGACGGCGGCCGACGACTATTCTCCAGCGAAAAACAACCACCTCATCATGGGACAGGTGAGGATTTTGAAACGCGGCGAAGAATTGTCGCCGTGGAAGAAGAAGAAGAAGAAAGCGGTTGGGGATTTGGAGGGCTTGGGTCGGCTTGGACCGGAGCCAGAGATGGTGCCGATTAGTAACTTCTACGCCGGTTCAACAGTTATTGAGTCGCCGCCGCCGAGTTCTCTGCCTCTGCCCGTTTTTTTGGACAAGAAATTTGGAACTTTACCGGCTTTCTTCCTTGAGTAAACTTGAGGAAGTGTTTGGTTGGCTCCAATTAATGATGATCTCCCCTTTGTTTTTTCTATGGGAAGGTCAGATTGGGAAAGAGCAAACTAGTTTTCTTTTATATATATCTATCTTTCTTTCTTCTGTTCTTTCTGTAGGAATATGTAGCATGATATGGCTATTTTAGGTTTTTCTTTTTCCCCTTAATTTTTATGTTGTTAAACTAGGTTACAAGTAGGTGTTCTGTTTCTGTGAAAAGGAAAGCAGCAACCCTAATATTATGTAACTGCTGCTAATTTATATAGAGTGTGATTTTTGTTTTGTGATTGGTGCCTTAATAAACACTAGAGGCCGAGACACACTCTGTGCGTACAAGAGGGAGAGGGGAAGTGGGTAATTTTACTATTTTGTCGTTACGGTTAATTAATGTTATGGTGAAAGTGGTTGTGAAATATAGTTTTCTATAAGGACATATTAGAAATCACTTTTGTGATGGCGCTTCAAAACTTTGTTCACACCAATTGTTCTCTTTTTCTATATTAGAATAGATTTAGTTGGATTCGATCTTTTTACAGATTTTTGTGATGATTATCTTGATTGGATAATGGGTATTCTTAGACTTTTTGGTTGATGCACATTCAGCTGCTACCAATCCTGTTTTAGTTTGTGCTGCAAATAGTGGAAGGGCCAAATTTATGGAGGAATTGGATCTCCTCAAAACTTAATTTTGAACTTGATGGGACAGTTCAAATTTTAACCATTGATTATACCAATATATAATCCAAATTTGGATTGCCCGTCCAGTCCTAGTTTTGAATGAGAGAGAATCCGAATCCTTTATAAAACCAGAGGTCTATCAAAATAGTTGTGCTAGAGACATACACAAAGCTACACGCACTTGCAAAATAGTTGTGCTAGATACAGACCCAAAGCTACATGCACTCACAGTGTTATTTTCAGTTGCAACTTACAATAGTAAACGGGGCAATTCATTTTACGAAGAGACACAAGATTGAACATGTTGTCTTGATTTTGTTTCCAGTTTCTTTTTTGGATTGAATTCATTTCAACAAGTTGGTTTGGATTTAGGCGATTTCAAGATGCCGATTGCTGCATGAGTTCTTCATGTAATGAAGAAGATTCTCAATTTTGTGCAGGTTAGTGATTTGGGTAATTTAATTGGGCTTTATGCTGAATGGCATTCACATCATTATTATCCATGCTTAGAAGCAAAACCAAATGCCCTCCCCACAACATTATTATCCAAGATTTGAAGCTATTCCTCCTATGATGAAGGTAGATGCATCCAGATCTCGATGACCATATGAAACCTGGCACATCAAAGAAGCAGCCCCGGGAAGACACGCCATCGAAGCCACCTCCAAAGAGAGCCCACAAGAAGCGACACTCTAGTTTTTTCCTTTCTTTTTGCTCGTTCTTTTTTTATTTTTATTGTACACAGCTTAAGGGAGAGGATAAATGTAATGATGTTTGTCCTAATTTTTTTTTAATCCGAAAGACTGTATTACAATGCCTTTCTAAACCAAAAACAGGGCCAAATGTTTCCATAAACTAGAAGTCATAAAACAGTGCGTCATGGAGACTCTTTAAACATGACTAGATGAAGAAGGCTTTTGCCAATGTGACTAGTCGAACAAGTTAATATAAAACACTGTTGCTATTGTCCTTATTCTGCTACTAATTTTTTTCCTTTTTTTTTTTTTTTTTTTTTGCCCTGCTGATGTCATAACATGAAAGAGGTGTATCTAAGCACTTCATCGTACTGTGTCCCCATGTGTGTGTCCGTGTCCCCCATGGGCAGAGGGAACAAAGATATAAGCTTCCAAAGCATGGCCATGAATGGATAACATTGGCACTGTGAGAATGAATTTTGGCTTGTTGGAATAGTCGTTTCCGTTTCCGTGTCCTTGTCCCTCATCGTGTCTATGTCTTTGTTCATGTCCCTCGCATGGATCCACTACATAACAGGAAAATATCTAAACCAACACATAACAATGCAATCTTTTATTTGGTTCAACAATTTTGCCAGGGGTTAAGCTCAACTCAATTGCAATCTTTTTATTTCACAACCACCATCCAAAGTGAGACAACAACAATTAGAAAGAGGGGTTTCATTCATTGATCAAGCACTGAAATGCCAAACTCAAAGATTACAATAATAAACTTGCCTACACAACCAGCAAACCAAACTCTTATCTCTAAATTACATACAAAGGGAAAAAGATGTAACTAAATTCGAAAACGGGTAGGTTAAAATCTAGGTTTTCTTTGGAGACATGGTTGCCTTGGACTGGGTTGATGTTGAGCAGGACTCCACCATGTGCAATTGTCGCTCCAGCCAACAACTTTCCAAGCTCCTCATCGCAGATCATCAACAGAACGTGCCTTGCTATGATTTCTTTGGTTTGTTGTCAGGGGCTGCATTTCTGGCCAACTCCAGAACCTGTAACAAAGATCCTAGCTATCATACAACGAATGATAGCCCTCGGTTTCCAATCAACATCTTCCACATGTCTACGTTTCCTCTGCAAATCGGAAATCCAAATATACCATAAAGAGGTAAATTTGGGAAAAATATAAAACAAAAAGACAAGACGGTAAGGAAATGAAGTGGGTAAAAAGGGATAGAAAAGGATGATTGAAGGCTAAAAGGTAGATTTTGCATCAGATAAAACTGAAAGTAAGCAAATCAAGCATTCCCCGCAACATATTTTGGCGATATGACTAGTCGAACAAAGTTAATCTAAAACACTGTTGCTATTGTCCTTATTCTGCTGCTAATTTTTTTTCCTTTTTTTTTTTTTTTTGCCCTGCTGATGTTATAAGGAGCATTACATGAAAGAGGTGCTACTAAGCACTTCATCGTACTGTGTCCCCATGTGTGTGTCCGTGTCCCCCATGGGCAGAGGGAACAAAGATATAAGCTTCCAAAGCATGGCCATGAATGGATAACATTGGCACTGTGAGAATGAATTTTGGCTTGTTAGAATAGTCGTTTCCGTTTCCGTGTCCTTGTCCCTCATCGTGTCTATGTTTTTGTTCATGTCCCTCGCATGGATCCACTACATAACAGGAAAATATCTAAACCAACACATAACAATGCAATCTTTTATTTGGTTCAGCAATTTGGCCAGGGGTTAAGCTCAACTCAATTGCAATCTTTTTACTTCACAACCACCATCCAAAGTGAGACAACAACAATTAGAAAGAGGGGTTTCATTCATTGATCAAGCACTGAAATGCCAAACTCAAAGATTACAATAATAAACTTGCCTACACAACCAGCAAACCAAACTATTATCTCTAAATTACATACAAAGGCAAAAAGATGTAACTAAATTCGAAAACGTGTAGGTTAAAATCTAGGCTTTCTTTGGAGACTTGGTTGCCTTGGACTGGGTTGATGTTGAGCAGGACTCCACCATGTGCAATTGTCACTCCAGCCAACAACTTTCCAAGCTCTCCATCGCAGATCACCAACAGAACGTGCCTCGGCAAATGTTAAATCCAAACATATCATAAAGAGGCAAATTTGGAAAAAAACAAAAAGACGTGATGCTGAGGAAATGAAAAGGGTAAAAAGGGATAGAAAAGTATGATTGAAGGCTAAAAAGTAGATTTTGCATCAGATAAAACTGAAAGTAAGCAAATCAAGCATTCCCCGCAACATATTTTGGCGGCCATGTCTTGAGTTATGCAGGATGTGAAAGAAAATCTACATATCAGAAAAACATATCCACAAATTTTGTACACCAAGGGTTTACCTTCCAAGTCCACTAAAGCATTACTTTGAAACAATAGATACCAAAGCATGGGTAATCAAAATGGAACATTTTTCTAAGCCACAGAATATGGTTTATACATGCTAACTAAACAACTGAGTTGCAT
Organism: Vaccinium myrtillus; assembly: GCA_016920895.1. Taxonomy (NCBI): domain Eukaryota; kingdom Viridiplantae; phylum Streptophyta; class Magnoliopsida; order Ericales; family Ericaceae; genus Vaccinium; species Vaccinium myrtillus. The sequence goes on from CM029274.1 coordinate 14,644,120, forward strand.
CCCATTCGAGAAATCATCTACGAAAAATGTCATTTCAAAGTTGGGATAAAGAAATGAGAGAGAGAGAGAGAGAGAGAGAGAGAGAGAGGTTACGTTAAAGCTTATGGTAAAAGGGCACAACACAAGAAAGTTGAGATTTCACCTTGAACAAGAAACAATAGATTCTCTTGTTGGGTTAATAAGAATAAAAAACGTGCTTGCCATTTTATCCACGGTGAACATGCAGCAAAAAAAAACCTACTAGTTTTTTAGTTAGAGTTCGAACCACAAAATTCCCAATTTCACAAGACCTACAATTCTTCACATTTTTTATTTCCCAACTACAGAAGTCTAGTCAATACTCATACTCATAGTACACACAAATGCCAAACGATACGGACCAAAACAGAGGATAAAAAACATAGGAAAACTTTGATATCAAACAACATACCCGGGAAACAGTTCAAACAGATGGGCGCAATTTAGCCCTAGCCCTAATTTTACGAAGAATGACCCCTAACCCTAAACTTACAGAGAGAGAGACCTGCTGGAGTCAGATGGTGGGGGTGGGGGTTCGATTGGAGCTGCCTAACACCCTCTTATATTTATCAACAAAAGGGTTGGCCAAAAACCCTCTTATATTTATCAAAATTATAACATTTTCATTTGCCTTCAATATAGAGTAAAAAGATCATTCGATAATATTAGCAAGGAAATCCCTAAATGCCAATTACAGGCCTTTATAAAGGGTATCTAGATTAAAATTATACTCAAGTTAAACAAGTTTTCTCATCATTTTATATCATTCTTGTAAAAATAAGAGATAAAAAGCAAATTCAAGAAAAAGTACTGGATGACCCACTTTGTTTTAACCCTGCGGGTTCTGACCCATGTGACCTTTTTACCCGGTTTGGCAACCCGCGAATTGCCCTCTCCTTTAATAGCCGTTGGATGAGATCCAACGGCCATAAGATGAAGTCGGGATTTTTGCTCTTATACGGGATCCTGGGCCTGATCCTCGCACGCTCATCGTCGTTGTCTCATTCAAGGTCTCAATACCGTATCGGCTTGAGTACCGGTTTTCTTATTGGTATGGTACCGGTAAATACTGAGTACCGTATCGGATTTGTAACGACCTTGATTTTTGCTAAATAAAAATTTCGTTTATTAAATTGATTTTTATTTTCGTTAATAAATGACTTAAAGTTTTTTTTGGTAATAATTATTTTGTCAATAATTGTTTTTATACTAGTATACTAGTATATTTATACTACTAGATTTTCTCCCAATAAATTCCTAGATTTTCCCCCAAAATTTTCTTAGGAGTTATTAGTCTAGTGTTTGCACATGAAGGAGGGAGGGAGGAAGCTTCCTAATTACTTAGTCACTAAGAATAAGTACATTATACATATATATGCCTAGAATCACTTAGACTGCAACCTAGAAAGTTCCTATTAAATCTTCTCATTTAATTCATAGACTTCCTTAGGCTTTTATTAGACCCATGGCTATTAGTTGGCATTAAATTAGGAAATTACCTAGAAATTTCCTAGAAAGAGAGAGGAAGGAGGGGTGCCCAACCATTGCCTATAAATAGAGCTCATCCTCTCATTGTTTTCTCACACCAAAACTCACTCTTCCTTTTAGTCTTAAAGTAGCTTTCTAGTAGCATCGTTTCTTGAGTTTCTCAAGTAAAAACTCAAAGTGTTCTTCCATAGTCAAGAAGCTCCACCACCAAAAACCACCCCTAGATCCAAAAAGTAGAAGTTAGTTAGTAGGAAGTTGTTTGTGCTTATGTATCAAGTTCTTTGCATTCCTTCAAGCAGCAGGTATCTTTCTATTTTTCTAACACCCACATTTCTCCTCTTTAGACAATTCTCAAAGAGATTATCTGCATCCTCCACCAGAGACCTTGACCTTCATCAATCTCTCTCTCTTTACGAAGATGACCAGCTTCGTGTGTATGCTGGAACGGCTGCCAATCACGTCCGTGGGTGTCATGTTTGTTTGTCTTTCAGTGAGGGTATGTTTTTTGGGACCTTCAAAACCACACCTGTGTGTGGTCTTTTCGAAACATTTGGCCATGAGGGTGGTTCTGACTTGCATTTTTTTCAATTAGAAACACTTATATTATTTTGTTGAAACTGACACGTTTTATTGATTTGATGGCTAGATATTTGATGAACTCCCTGGAACAATGATTCGGTCCGATGGTATAATTGCAACTTCTGCCAATTGTTTAAGTTCTCTCAAAAGCAAAGGACTCAAAGTAACGGTTAGTAGTCAACTGCATTGTACCTTCCTCCAAAATTTCTGTGTTTACTAAACACCAACCATAACTCGCTCCCGACCTTATATATTTCAGGTTTCGGGCAAGTTTGGATGCCATGAATCATGAGGAGGAATGTGCATGCGATTTCAGATCCCAATGGTTCCACCGTTTGGAAGCGGTAGGAGTAGAAATGTTGTTCTTGGTCTCTCAATCTATGGTTCTTGGTCTCTCTATCTATTAAAGTACTGTATGAAATTGGGGGCTTTTCAACTGAGTTAGGGTTTGTCAAATTGAAACAAGGAGAGAGGGAGAGAGAGGAGAGGGACCTTGGTAGTGCTGGATGTGGGACCGATTTTGAATCCGGTGGTGGTTGTAAAAAATTCGGTGGTGGTGGTGGTCGCTGGAGGTGGGGAGTTGCCGGAGGTGGAGAGCCGCAGGTTGGGACGGTCGACAGTGGCGGAGGTCGGCGGCGGTGTTGGTTCTGCCTTCCTTCTTCTCATCTTCTCTGCGTATGGAGTTCATTTGGGGGGAGGGGAGGCACCCTTGATTGAAATTTCACATTTTTTTTTTAAACAATAGACCCCAAACCGACGTCGTTTTGGGGCGTCGTTTTGGGGCTGTTGTCCACTTTGTTAGCCCTTTTTGTTGTACCCGTAGCAGCGTTGATGTGGAAAAGCTATTGTCCATTTGTTTTTTTACGAGGTGAAATTTTTCAGTGGTCCCAATAGATAGAGGGTCTTTTAAATGGACACGTATCCACAACTATCAAACCCTAAAAAAAACAAATGTATATAAGAGAACTTCCCCACCACTTTTCCTTAGATCTCACGTCCGAAAACACAAGTGCACGACACTTCTCTCCCCCTCCCTCTCTCTCTCTCTCTCTCTCTCTCTCTCTCTCTCTCTCTCTCAGTAAAAAACTTCCACCCAGAAAATACATCAAGAATCAAGATATGGGTCTACGAACCTGGGAAGGGGATTTCGAACCTTGGTATAGGGTTTCCGAAATTGGGTTTGGGATTTTGAACCCTAAATCGAGTTTGTACAAAGTTGTAAGGCACTGGGTAGTGGGTTTCAGGGTCATTTAGGAGTCAATTTGGGTTTTGGTGGGTCAATTTGGGGTTTAATGATGGATTAGGGTTGACAATTGGGTCTGGAAAACCAACTGGGTCTTGATTTGGGGTTTAGTGATGTTGGATGGGTTGTTGTTTACAGAGGTTTCAGTGGTTACTATTTACCGAAACCACGGAGGTATCGATCGACTTCACTATCCCCAATCTCACCCGTCCACAGCCGATGACTCGGATCGCAAATCTCAGCCATCCACAGCCCATGAGGCGGATCCCCAATCTCACCCATCCACAACACATGGCGATCCTTACAGAGGTATCGATCTAGTTCACTCCTATTGGCCTCCACATCACATGACGCGGATCCCCAATCTCACCCGTCCACAGCTGATGACTCGGATCGCAAATCTCAGATGTCCACAGCCCATGAGGCGGATCCCCAATCTCACCTGTCCACAACACATGATGCGGATCGCCAATCCGACGGTGCCCATTTAAACTTCCCTCCCTCTACACGCCATGACGCGGATCCCCAATCTCACCCGTCCACAACACATGTCGCGGACCGCCAATCCGACGGTGCCCATTTAAACTTCACACCCTATACACCCCGTGACGCAGATCACCAATCTTATCCGTCCACCACCACCAATCCAGCGGTTGCCATTTGAACTTGCCTCCCTCCAACCAAATTCAAACTTCCCTCTCCAAAAGTCCCTCCGTCCTATAAATACCCTTCGGAATGCCCTCCCCAAATTCACCCCAAATCAAATCCATCTCTCTCCCACATCTTTCAATTTCCATCTCTGCAACAATGTTTACCATTCTTTCCCGTTGCCAAATTCCTAGAGTCTGAATTCTAGTCGTCAGGCACTCCACCCCTCAAATTTTAACCCCCACCCCCAAAGATGCACAGCACAGCCCGTGTCTTCCTCTTCCGGTGACTTCACTATCAATCCATGGGCCCTTGCACGCTCCCAGAAGTGTGCTTGGGAGGTTCACAGTCAAATTTTTCTTCCCGTTTCAACGAATCCAATATTAGGTTCTGGGATTGATGTACCCCAGTCCATCCAGTCGACAGGCTTCCAGTTGCAACAGAAGTTTATCTTGTGCACCATCCACGACATATATGGGTTTTACCGTCTCCGCTCAGTTCCATCAGACGGCTGCCCTGTTGAGGTTCAAGTCGAGGTGGGCAGGGGCGCCGAGTTTTTGAGACTTGCTAGGCTGAAGGGATTTGATACATGCTTGGATGTCGCGCTGTTGGAAGTCGATGAGGACCCGGGCCAAGTAAGCGTTGATCCTTGCCTCTCGTCCCAGGCCAATTTGGTTACTGCACGGTTTCAAGGCGGGCGATGTCTAACCATTGCGGAGGGCTATGTGCTCAGGCCCAATCTAAGTGCGAAATTACAGGAAAACGGGGATTCATTTGAGCAGAAAAAGGAAAGACTTGAAATGGGTTTTGAACCAGGGTTTGCTTTGGAAAAGTGCTAATTTCTAGATTGGGCCTGAGCACATAGCCCTTCGCAGTGGTTAGACCACGCCCAGTCTTGGAACTAGTACAAAAACCAAATTGGCTTGGATAGGGCGGGCGAGAGGCAAGGATCAACGTTTACTTGGCCCGGGTCCTCATCTACTTCCAACAACGCGACATCCAAGCATGTATCGAATCCCTTCAACCTAACAAGTCTCGGACACTCGGCGCCCCTGCCCACCTTGACTTGAACCTCAACAGGGCAGTCGTCTGATGGAACCGGGCGGGGACGGTAAAACCCATATATGTCGTGGATGGTGCACAAGATAAACTTCTGTTGCAACTGGAAGCCTATCGACTGGATGGACTGGGGTACGTCAATCCCGGAACCTAGTATTGGATTCTTCGAAACGGGAAGAAAAACTTGATTGTGAACCTCCCAAGCACACTTCTGGGAGTGTGCAAGGGCCCATGGATCGATAGTGAAGTCACCGGAAGAGGAAGACACGGGTTGTGCACAAGGTTCTAAAAGACACTAGTCGGTCCTAGGTCGGTCGGTTGCCAACTAGCGACTTTTGGCCTACTAATCGCCGATTTTTGCCCGTTGCCGACTAGCGACTTTTGGCCTACTAATCGCCGAATTTTGCCCGACTAGTCTGATTTTGATCAAGTCGGGGGACCTCCGACTAGCGACTTTGAGCCGACTAGTCGGTCGACTTGACCGACTTTTAGAACACTGGCTGTGCATCTTTGGGGGTGGGGGTGGAAGTTAAAATTTGAGGGGTGGAGTACCTGACGACTATAATTCGGACTCTAGGAATTCGGCAACGGGAAAGAATGGTAAACATTGTTGCAGAGATTGAGATTGAGAGATATGGGTAGAGAGAGATGGATTTGATTTGGGGTGAATTTGGAGAGGGCGTTCTGAAGGGTATTTATAGGAGGGAGGGACTTCTAGAGAGGGAAGTTTGAAATTGGTAGGATGGAGGCAAGTTCAAATGGCAATCGTTGGATTGGTGGTGGTGGACGGGTAAGATTGGTGATCTGCGTCATGGGGTGTAGAGGGAGGGAAGTTTAAATTGGCACTGTCGGATTGGCGATCCGCATCATGTGTTGTGGACGAGTGAGATTGGTGATCCGCATCATGGGGTGTAGAGGGAGGGAAGTTTAAATGGGCACCGTCGGATTGGCGATCCGCGTCATGTGTTGTGGATGGGTGAGATTGGGGATCCGCCTCATGGGCTGTGGACGGCTGAGATTTGCGATCCGAGTCATCAGCTGTGGACGGGTGAGATTGGGGATCCGCGTCGTGTGATGTGGAGGCCAATAGGAGTGAACTCGATCGATACCTTTGTAAGGATCGCCATGTGTTGTGGACAAGTGAGATTGGGGATCCGCCTCATGGGCTATGGACGGCTAAGATTTGCGATCCGAGTCATCGGCTATGGACGGGTGAAATTGGGGATAGTGAAGTCGATCGATACCTCTGTGGTTTAGGTAAATAGCAACCACCGAAACCTTTGTAAACAGCAACCCATCCAACATCACTAAACCCCAAATCAAGACCTAGTTGGTTTTCCAAACCCAATTGTCAATCCTAATCCATCACTAAACCCCAAATCGACCCACCAATACCCAAATTGACTCCTGAATGACCCTGAAACCCACTACCCAGTGCTTTATGACCTCTGTACAAACTCGATTTAGGTTCAAAATCCCAAACCCAATTTCAGAAACCCTATACCAAGGTTCGAAATCCCCTTCCCAGGTTCGTAGACCCATACTTGATTCTTGATGTATTTTCTGGGTGGAAGTTTTTGGCTGCTGGAGAGAGAGAGAGAGAGAGAGAGAGAGAGAGAGAGGGAGAGAAGTGTCGTGCACTTGTATTTTCGGATGTGAGATCTAAGGAAAAGTGGTGGGGAAGTTCTCTTATATAGATGTGTTTTTTTAGGGTTTGATAGCTGTGGATACGTGTCCATTCAAAAGACCGTCTATCTACTGGGACCACTGAAAAATTTCTCCTCGTAAAAAACAAATTGACAACAGCTGTTCCACATCAATGCTGCTACTGGTATAACAAAAAGGGCTAAAAAAAATGTGAAATTTCAATCAGGGGTGCCTCATCTCCCCCCAAATGAACTCCATACGCAGAGAAGAGGAGAAGAAGGAAAGCACAACCAACACCGCCGCCGACCTCCGCCACTGTCGACCGTCCCAACTTGCGGCTCTCCACCTCTGGCAATTCCCCACCTCCAGCGACCACCACCACCACCGGATTCAAAATCGGTCTCACATCCAGCACTACCAAGGTCCCTCTCTCTCACGTTGGTCTCTCTCCCCCCCCCCCGGTTTCAATTTGACAAACCCTAACTCAGTTGAAAAGCCCCCAATTTCATATAGTACTTTAAATCCTTGTTTCAATTTGGGAAACCCTAACTCTGTAATGGTTATTTTTCTTTCGAGGGAAAAAAATGTTGAATAGCCTTAGTCTGTAATGGTAATGTTGTTGCTGCTCTTATGGGTGGTCTTGCCTTCAAAACTGAAGTACGAAATTTTTTCAGGTGAATGTAGAATGTACAACATTTATGTTTGGTTTGGATAATTTTGATTAGCAGAGATGTTTTTTTTTGTTGTTGTTATTAATGGTCTTGGCCTTCCAAATAAAATAAATGATAATCGTTGGCACTGATCTGAACTCCATGGCCTCACAACAAGTTGGCTATATGAAATTTTTTGATATAAATGTGGCAAGCTATAATGCTGGTGGAATGGGTACTTGGAACATCCATATGCAGTTTAACAAGGTAAAACAAGGAACATGAGGCCATATTGTTATGTCATGTTATTATTTCAAACAAAATGTTAAAATCTTTTATGGATGTGTAGACCTTTCAAACAAAATGTTAAATGTGTCATGTGATTATTGCTTCCACCTCTTGTGTTTACAGTGGTTGGTAATGAGATAGTTGATATCAAACTTGGAAATCATACATGCAGCTCATCGGATTGCCAAAATAGGAGGGCCTTCAAATCTCCCTTGATTTGGCCAGTTTTGAGGTAATAATTGTTGTGAATGTTTGTTACATTCACACGACACTCCACTTTGGTTTCTGGTATTATTTGAATCTTGAGGGCATCAAGGAGTCGTGCAAAGGTGGAAAAGCATGAACTGAAGAACATTATGGAATATTGCAATGAATCACTTGGTCAAAAAATACTCAGTTCTAGTTGCTATAGACCTCTGCTTTGGCAATGAGGATGAAGTAACAGAGCTGCTAAGGTGACTGTAAACAGGTTCCTTTCCATACCATGTAATATGGTTGCTATAACCTAACTTTTAAAGGTCTATCAGTGATACTTCTAAAATGTAGTGAATTTGCACTTGTTATTTCTCCTTGCAAGTACTTTAGCTGAACATAACCCGTTTCTATTCTTGTTTAAGTTTAACAGTCTGCTTTTTTTAACTTTCATTCCATTCCTCATAGCAGAGAGAATCTCAAATTAATGTGTGCTCTCTTGTTGATTTAATTGCAGGAAGCAAGTGTAAGTTGTTAGCCGGGAAAAAAAGACAAGGAGAAAGAGATGCAAGGCAAAAAGAGATGCAAAACAAAAAGATACGAGAAGTCCCCCACCATCGAAGCCATCTCCAAAGAGATCCCACAAGAAGCGACACTCCAGTCTTTTCATTTCTTGTTGCTTTTTTTTTACATATGTACTCAGCTTAAGGGAGAGGATAAATGTAATAATATTTGGAATGTAGCCCCCTTTTTTGTATTCAAAAGACTAGTATTACTACGTAGGGATGGCAACTTCCCCATATCCAATGGATACCCGCCCCGCCCCCGCCCTATGGAGGCGGAGATAACTCAGAATTTTCCCCAATAGTAGCGGGTATGGTAGGATATCAAGAAAACCCGCTCGAGTATGGAGCGGGTATGATTTTCTAATCCCCATCCCCATATACCTGTACCCGCCCCATACCCTCCCCGTACTCGGTTATACATACTACATATACCATATAATATATGTACATATAAATAGGAACATACGTATAAATCTTGAGTATAGTTACATATGTAAACAATTACCTTTTTAATTAGTAAATCTTATCAATTACTACATATCCTAGACTACTTAATATTCAAAAATATCAATTAAGATTATATTTTTTAAATATAAATATCAATTTATTTCATTCTTCACTTATTTATTTATTTATTTGTTTAGATATGGGTATGTTCGGGGAAACCCCGATCTCCATCGGAAGGTGGGTTTGGTTTTTCATCTAATATCCCCAATGGGGATGGGGGCGGGGATGATGAAAGATCCTCCAATCGGAGATCGGGTATGGAATAGGGTCCCCCGATCCATACCCTACCCGTTGCCATCCTTATTACTACGCCAGGCAAACAGATAAATGTAATGATGTTTGGTTTTCTTCCTTCTCTACTTCAAACTTGAATGTACTTGATTTTTATAATGAGAAAGACCCGGCTTTATGAATGGTAATTAGGATGAGAAATGCTTGGCTTTGGCTTTGTGCTTCTGTTGTTGCTATTTCTGCTGTTTGTTGAGACGCTTGACGTCGGGTTAGGACCAAAAACAAGAGAGATGTTGCCCGAATTTTTTCAAAAAATAGAAGTCATAAAACAGTGCCATATGCAATATTGTTTCTTGTATTAATGGAGGACACGGATACAGACACGATGGTGGACACGGACATAGAACTATAGCAAGAGTGACTAAAAAAATGCATACCCAATTCTAATTCCATTTACAAAAGCCAATCTAATTCCAATCACAAAAACCAAATCCATAAAAGTCATTACAAAACCCATTTCCAACCATCATAATAGTCTTAATAAACTACTAACACAAATTCGTTACATAATAAAGAAAAAGCAAGTGTACTACTCTTCACAATTCTCCGTTGCATTCAACATTTCCAAATAACTTTGATTTCCTCCGCATCCTTGCCCTTGAGTATGTATTAAACTTGGTTGTGCTCCTCCCCAATATTGAACTTGGTCTCCCAAAAACTTGACTGTCCTCCTCTCCAAACTTGACTACCCGCAATATTTGAGTGACCTCTCCCAACTTGACCACTGAAGAAGTTTCCCATGTTGCTTTGTGAACTTGGAAACGAAGGCATAAATTGGTTAAACCTTGTTCCGGGTGGGCATAAACTTGGAGAAAATGGGAACATGTTTCCACCTTGTGCCATAGTTGGTAGCATATTATGGGAGATCATGTTTGGCCACATTGATTACCCCACATAGCTTGGATGAACCTAGTCAGCAATAAAAAGAGATAATGAATGGAGTAACTTTTACATGAAACGAGAATTGAGAATTATGCAATTAAAAAAAGTTTCTTACATTTACATTTACAACACTCTCTTGTGTCCCGAACTCATGGCCAACCGCAATCTCCTCAACCTCCTGAAATTGAAAAATAATATAAATATTATAAGTCCATATTAACTTGCAACCAACAAATCATAAAATAACTTATACATTGGCTTTTTCCTTCGACAACACCTTCTTTTTTGTTACCTTTTTCTTCTTAATAATTTTTTTCAAGAACACCTTGCTTCCTTTTGCACGGCGGTCTCCCTTTTCTTTGAACATGTTCCGGGTCAAGTATGTTGGTGCTCTCTTTGGAAGGTAGAACCCCATCTCCAAGTGAAAAGGAATCATTACAAGGAACGGGAATCACATTACTTTTACAAACAACCGCATCATTATCACAAACAACCGCATTACGTTGGTGCTCCTTCAACTGTTCTTTTAACTCGCGTGTCCTTTTGATCACCATTGCATACCTCTCTTGAGAATCTTCTGCTAAATCGACAACCTCCTTAAACTCTTTGTACATGTTGTCATTCCGACGGGCTTCAATTGACTTTGACAACTTATCGTAACTGATTTGAACTTTAGTATGGGCCCTTTTTACATTTTTGCACCATCTTCTCAACACATACTTGTCAGGAACTCTTTTAACTCTCCTTTGATACCACACCGTCAATTGATGTTTACACACCATTCCTTTATACTCAAACAACCGACAATTACAATGTGTATCATTGGTTTCGGCATTAAAACCGACAGTAAATGGCACTTCCTTTGTCACTTTCACTTCTTCTCCTTCATCATTAAAACCGACAGTAAATGTGATGGACTCTAGTACCTCATACTCGGATAGAACAACAACTTCTTGTTTCTTCTCACACTAACATTGTAGCCTCCCAACAAATTCTTTATTAAACTCTTGAACCTTTGATTCGTGTAAAATCTTGAAATTGCTTTTCCAACTCAATCTTAGTTATTGATGGGATGAAAGTGTTCCAACTTTTCACATCTTTTTGCCTTTCATTTTCCACCTTCTTCGCCAATGCGTTGTCATATTGCTCAACAAATTCTTTCAAGGTCGTCCTCGCGTGAACAAAACCATCGAAATAACTATTCATACTCTCGCTTCTTTGTGTGGAAGACATTCCCGCCCAAAAGCAATCTTTCAAATAAGCAGGAACCCACCGTTTCCTCTCCTGATACATCCCCGCTAACCATGGATTATCTTGTAGCTCATATTTCTTATCTTGTAGCTCATATTTCTTAATGAATCCATCCCAAGCATTCTCAAAGTTATCTACTGTTAATGAATTATAAACTGCCTTACGCATAGATGAACTCATGTCCTCATAGTCCTTGTACCCACCCAACTTTTCTGGCACCTTTTTCATAATGTGCCATATGCATCGCCGATGTCGAGCGTCAGAGAATAAACTTTCTATAGCATTCTTCATGGTCATACATTGATTTACACCTGCATGCATGTCTTCCAAGTCTGAAATAACCATGAAAATAACTCTGTGTCTTCATGAGATATGAGCCCGCAACCCAATAAACTAGACTGATCATGATGATTTACACCTACAAATGGAGCAAAAGGCATGTCAAACTTGTTTATCAAGTACGTTGTGTCGAAGGTCACAATATCACCGAACTCCTTACAAGCTGCCCTACCCCTTGCATCAGCCCAGAATACATTCCTTAGTCGACCTTTATCATTCAAATCCATTGCGGAAAAAGAAAGTCAGAATTGTCAGATCTCATTCTTATGAAATAGCTATGCATCGTTTGAGCATCTCCTTCCTTAAATCGTAAACGTCGAAGCTTGTCCAAATAATTTCGGCAATCCTTCTCAATATATGGAACCATATTAGGTCCTCCAGCCTCAATCTGAAGTGAGTCAACAGTCTTGCACGTTTTGATCCCGGCTTGTGAATTCATCTCAAGCTTCCTTTTTACGTTATCATCGAGTATCCTACTGCACCTGAAATACCTTGCCTTTCCCGGACTCTGTTCATGATTGTGCTCCAAAACAACCTGATTTAACCTCCACTTTCCATCCGGCTGTATTTTCACATAAACATGAGCTAGACAATCAATTCTTGTTTGTGGTCATGGTTTGACCGGATTGCTTGTTCTTACCCTTGGCTTTCCGACACGATTGCATGAAAGAGTTATATCCGTCAACGTTCCATCCCTTCCCTTTCTTGATGTTCTTTTACATGCAGCAAACCCTTTTTCTCTAGCATATCCCAAATAATAGAGATAAGCTTCCTCCGATGTGTCGAATGTCATTCCCTCCTTCGGTTCTTCAATTCTATCTTCACAATTTTCTATTGCCTCCTTCCCATCCTCATTAGTATCTATCGCACCGCATTCTTCATTTGAAGGACAACTCCATACCTCTTGTTCGTCTCCACTCCATAACTCTTCCTCCTGTCCAACTCTCCGTTTAAAGGCATTGTTGACGAAATAGACTCTGAATACATCATCTACTAGTTTAAAAACAAAGGAAACAAATTTATATACCAATTAAAAAGCATCTTCACTAGTAGATAATGTGTAACTGATATGAATTTTTGATTGTCAATTAAGGGCAATTACGGACATATTCTTAGATACAGAGTATAGAGATTATCAGTAAAGCTAGACCCAGATTCTTAGGGACAGATTCAATGCTAAATTCATCATGTGTTGCTTCAGATTAATGATCATTATAAGTTCTCCAATTATTGAGAAAATTAGTAATCGTCAAAACTGGTGTAGTGGATATCGAAACTGAGACACACATTGCACCGGATATTTAGTGACCGAATATATGAGTATTCAGTTTCTTATTTGGTCAAACGACCAGCCCTCTGATGTAACAAAAACTAATAACCCAATTGACAAATCAAATAAAAACTAATAATTCAGTTCACATGCACTATTGATTTATCTTTTGGGACCGAACAAAAATTGAGTAATTTTTTGAAATTTGGATCGACATAAACCAATTTCTTTCTGCTCAGAAATTGAAATGAAGGGTGTGCTATGACTGCTATCCCCTTGTCCAGCCCTTCCAGTCCTACCACATTCTCCTCTTTATTTTTCCGAAAAATACAACATTACACTATATGAAATTGGGGTTTTTTTTTAATTGAGTTAGGGTTTCTCAAATTGAAACAAGGAGAGAGAGAGAGGGAGAGGGAGATAGACCTTGGTAGTAGTGGTTGTGAGACCCTACGATGAATTGAATAGGTCGTATAAAACCCTAATTCATCAATTCAGGCAGAGAGAGAGAGAGAGAGAGAGAGAGACCTTCGTGGTGTGGGTAATGGCATTCGGCGGCGGCTGTGGAGTTCGCCGGAGTTGGGGGTTCTGTGGTGGTTATGGAGTTCAGCGGCGGCCGTTAGATGGTGGTGGTTTCCGGCGAAGGAGAGGCGTAGGCAGTGGTGGTCGGTGATGGTAGGCGCCCTCTCTCTCTCTCTCTCTCTCTCTCTCTCTCTCTCTCTCTTCTACTTTTGACTGAAGTTTGGTGGATGGGGAAGAAAAAGAAGATCAGCGCGCGTTGTTTTGAAATTTTCAAGTTTTTTTTTTTTTAACAACAGGCCCTAAAACGACGTCGTTTTGGGGTTGTTGTCCACTTTGTTAGCCCTTTTTTGTTGTGTATGTAGCATTTCTGGTCCCACATAACCTTTCACCAGATGCATACAGCACAACTTAAATACATGCGAACCCATGCACCAATCAACCTTGTTATGGCTATACCATCGTCGTGTTGTATGGGATTTTTTCTAAATTCGATTACAAATGATCAGAGTCGTTTCGGAATTTATTCAAAATACGTTTTTAACGAGCCCCGAAAAAATAGTTCATTAGAGCATCCCCAACAATCCTCTCTATTACCCTCCCTATTTTAATAAAATATGATATATGGGGGAAAAGTGGGAGAGTGACAAGAGAAAGAGAGAGAGAGAGAATAAAAAAAAGAAAAGTAACAGCAGAGAGAGGGAGGGAGAGAGAGAGAGAGAGAGAGAGAGAGAGAGAGAAAGAATAAAAAAATGGGGTAGGGAGTGAACAGTGCCTCCCCAAACGGGGAGGTTTTAAGGGAGGCACTGTAGCAATTTCTATTTTAGGGAGGGGTTTAGGGAGTCTCTTGGAGCTGAATTTTGGGGTTTGGCGCCCTAAAATAGAGAAGGGAGGGGTTTGAGGAGCCTTGTTGGGGATGATCTTATAATATCAGTAAGAGCTTGATCGAGTTTTTGCTCAATTTCTTGTCAAAAATTTGAGCACAAAAACTGATCAAGCCTCTACCGTTACCCAATCAATCTGATTTTTTACATGGATCCTTAAAAAAACATTTTATACAAATTAAATGATAACAATCATTTGTGTGAAACTCCAATATGAACTCCACACAACAGGGTGTACCCATATTTTTACCGATTTAGTAGTAGGCGTACTGATTCGAATTATTCGTTAAGGAAAAATTATTTTTAAGAAACAATTCTATACTACTATACCCCTAATTGAATGACATATTATTCACACGTAAAAAGATGGAATTTTAACAATTTTTTAGCATAATTGAATACATCATTTAGGGGGCGTTCCACTACCAAAAAACAGTTTTTTCAAAAATCAAGATAGATAATTCTCTCACAATACATCACATAAAAAATCGTAAAAAACTTGTTTATTCTAAAAACACTCTTAGCGGAACACCCTCTCAAAACTTGTTTAATTTATTCAATTTAATGCATCATGTGATAAATTGTGCCATTGTTAAGGTTTAAATTGTTGGGAATTGATTTTGGAAATTGATATTCGCGCTCCTAATTTTGATGCAGGCACCCCAAGCTACAGTAATTTTTCAAAATTACCCTTTTGCAAGTTTCATAATTTACTTCAGGCATTGTAAATAGCCCTAAAAGCACCCTTTAATAAGTCGAAAATAATGAGACTGACAGGAGCAGTAAACTTCTTTGGTGATCTGTACCTTGAAAGACACCTTAGACAAGCCAATTTGAGTTCTGTGGGGTGCTATTTAGTCCTTGCTTTTTAATTGAATTAAATAGTTGTAGACCAGGACGGATCCGACAATGCACAAAGAACAAAGCGAACAAAGGAGTCGGAGTCGCTTATCCGCTGTTTAAGCTCGAAATCGGAACTTTCACGGACACGGGGGGCCTGTAGTGAGTAACTCACTACAGGCCGTGTAGTGAGATCTCAGCCGTCCATTCTTGTTTTGGGCGGTCCGGATCTTAATTGAATTGTTCGCGCGAACAATTACATTATTCACTATTTTAAATCCGGACCGTTCAAAACACTTTTAACGGCCGAGATTCACTCACTACACATGTAGTCACTACAGGCCCCCCGCTTCCGAACTTTCACAACCACCAAGAGAAAGTCATCAAATGAAGATTTCTGCTTTAGGTGATTCGGGTGCAGATGCGTCTCTATCTAAAGATAGCCTGAGTAACTCCAAAAAAACCTTTACTCTTCTTTTACTTCAAACACTTCAAAAAAGCAGATAGTTTTTTTTTTTTATCAGAAAAAACAAATATTTGCTCAACTTCTTTTACTTAACGTCACTGAATTGCCTACTTCCATATGTAATGTTTCCTTGATAGAGTCTTTATGCTATTGTCTCCATGTTCTGCATCAGGACAACCTGGACAAGTGGTCTTCGGCCTAGAACCATCCTAAATTTGTCCATGCAAAGTCTCTTGGGAGTTCTATTACTTTTCCTCTCAAGAGTTCTCATAACTTTAGTAATGTGCTTTGTTTGTCTCACTATGAGTTTTAAAATGTAGATTTACAGCCGTTATGAAGATTTTGAGGAAAAAATGGGGAATTGGGGGGACTGTAGTGAGCTCACTCACTACTTGCGTGTAGTGAGCTCTCTCGGCCGTCTGATCCGAGATCAACGGTTCGGATAAATTGGAGTTAAAGTTAATGTAAAAGTGCTTTTTAAAGTGTAAGACGATCCGAACCGTTGACCTCTGATCGGACGGGCGAGAGAGCTCACTACACGCATGTAGTGAGCTCACTCACTACAGGGCCCCCGGTTCTAAAAAAATGGTAAATAATGAGTACGAAAGTATGAAGATCTTGTGTCGCAACTGTTATGAAATTTTGAAGCATTAACATTTTCAATTGTGTGCTGCTTATTTTGGAGAATTCTAGCAACGTTTATTTATTTTATTTTATTTTGCACAAAATGGCGTGAAGCAATCTGACATAGATGCATGTTTAATGTTTGGAACCTAATGTTTTATGTTGTGGATGTTTAATGCTTGGAACCTAATGTTAATGTTAATGTTTATGTTTAGAACCTAATGTTTATGTTTGGTTTTGATTCATTTTTCTATTTGGAGTGTCTTAGTAAATGAAGAAATAATTTGGAGGTGCAGTATCTCCAGTGATTTTTATATCTTGAAAAGGGTAATTTTGTAACTTCATTCAATTTTGGAGTGCCTGCATAAAAAAAAGGTGCCCTAAAATCAACACCCTTAATTTTTCACGCTCCCTTTATATATATCCACACTCTTTTTCGGTCTTTTAGCAAAAAAATTAAAGACACTTTCAACACTAAAAACCAAAAATGGAGTGTGGATATCAAAAAAAAAATATTTGAAAATCAATTTCCTAATTTTTTACATTTGAATGTCAATTTCATATATACAAGATTTCCATTAACTATTCTGCGTCGAGTGAGCCAACCTATTGGCCTTTTTAAAAACATCAAAAGGGATGATTTCAAAGAATTTTCGTATCCATTGCATTTTTTTTATTCATCTAAAAGTACCAAATTTCAGTCGCATGGAAAAAGTGATTCAAAGTACTTTAATCTATTGCATTTTAGTTTAGTTTAGTTTGGAGATAAGGATAATGAGTGGAGAGAGATAAATAGAGAAATAAGGGTAATGATTACAAAATAAACTAAAATTTACTAAACCATGAAACGAGCAAGGCCTTAGATAATTCAAAAAAAGAAGAAGTGTCATCGGATAAAAGAATAGTATATCTATTTTTTAAAAATATATACATAAATTACCACACAAAGTTTGCAACAGCAGCAAAAAATTACAACACCGTATAAAAGGATACAGGAATTTTTTTTGAGCAACAAGCAACATAATAAACATTTCATTAATCAACGATTACAATTTTTTACTGTTGGGATATATTGGATACTCCTATTTTGATACCAAGTAAATTACCAACAAGAGTTACCACTCCACCATATGTACTCTTAGGCATAGTTTTCCAAAAGAGTTTAGCAACCCAGTTGCTAAAATCATGGTATTTTAAATCAAAAAATTAAGTGTTCGTGTATTATTTTTTGAATTTTTTTCACCGAATTAAAGTACACGAGGAGTACTTTAATTTGGTGCAAAAAAAAAATTCGAAAAACGATACACGGAACCACTTCATTTTTTTATTTCAAAACCATGATTTTAGCACCTGCTGTACTCATTTGCTAAAATCAAAGTGATTACTAAAATCTTTTGGAAAACTATGCTCTTTACAAACTGGGCCCAAACAAAACATATTATAACAACTGGGCCCAAACAACCAAACTATTTTGCACCTAAGACCCTCACTTCTTCTTATGGCCTAGAATGGGGTTGGGCTGCTTCATTAAATTCCCAACATG
The DNA here is from genome assembly GCA_016920895.1 of Vaccinium myrtillus. Classification (NCBI taxonomy): domain Eukaryota; kingdom Viridiplantae; phylum Streptophyta; class Magnoliopsida; order Ericales; family Ericaceae; genus Vaccinium; species Vaccinium myrtillus. Next base: position 14,661,914 of record CM029274.1, read on the forward strand.
CTTAGAAGTAGCGTCCGCTGAAGCTCTCGCCGCCTGGGCTTCGGACCCCATTTTCTTAGCATCTGCAACATACTTTTCTGCTATTTGTCTAGCCTCACCAGCTTCTTTTTCTTTTCTTTCGGCCCGCGCAACATATTTAGCAACTTTATTGTCCGCCTCTTTTTCCTTTTTTATAGCTGCCCATTTTTTGGTATTCGCAAGTTTTAGCTCACCTGCAAGCACTCATCCAACAAGTACATACAACATTAGAAATTAGGCCATGTTTGGCATCTTTAAAATTCACTCTCTATTTCTAGTTCCGATCATGGTTTGGTAAACATAAATTGCCGGCTATTAGCGTTAACGTAATCACTAAATCCTTAGAGCATCTGGATGTATGCATGAGAATCAAAATGTTAATTTCATACAAAGTTCGATTAATTTATTACGTACTTTTTTTCTCGGCGAAAGAAATTTTATTAATCTTGAACACCAAGTATAGGCCTTTTGTACGTACTCCGTTCAAGTTTAAAATTTCTTATTCTTTCTTTTAATTTCTCTCTCCTTTTATCCTTTGATTTAATTTCTCTCTCCTTTTATCCTTTGATTTAATTTCTCTCTCCTTTTATCCTTTGATGGTTGTAGCTAGCTCAAAGTACGTCAACTGTTAAGTTGTATTTTGGTTCAACAATTTGGAATAGATTTGTGGAGAAATGAGAAAATTTAAACAAAGAAATTAAATTCTAAAGCTTCTGTTTCCTCTCCATATTCCTCCTCCACAAAATCCTTATCCAAACACAACATTAGAAAACGGTGGCTAGCTCATGCGGTAGAGCTCTTGAATGCTCCACACTGTATCCCGGGATCGAGTCTCATTCTCCATAAACAAAAAAAATGTCAATAAAATGGTGCTAGTACGTACGTAAGAGCTGCATGGAGTACCTTTTGCATGATCCATTGATATACGATTGTTCCTTTCTCTCACCTTCAATTTGTTCAAATCAAAATTCGACCGAAGAAATTGGGCTTTGCAGCAGAGCTATTGCGAATTGGGTGGATTTGAAATTGGAGCTACCAATAGGTAGAGGATTATCATAAATACTACTTGAAGAAAACAAGGGCCTACAAATCAAATAAATAAATAAATAAATAATAATAATAAAAAAAAGCAAGGCCAATGAAGAAAGAAACCCCTAGACATGGCCATTTGTACGTGTCTACCATTTATCTTGGACTCTTTAGAAAGATTTTGAAGTAATACTTAGAAAAGAGGGCAACACCTGGAATTTGTTTTCCCATATATAAGATGACACGTTGCCTCACAATAATACACTCGTTCACGGCAATGTAGTAATAGTATATATTATCCTCGGTCCATAGAATTTGATTGAGATCTGGTGACTTGTAAGCGCAAACACGCACGATATATGAATATGAAAACAGTAAAGAATCAACACACAAATATACGTGGTTTTTCAAAATCAGGTACGTCCATGGGAGCAAGAGCGAGAGTTTCTAATTGATCACTGTATATAACAGGATTTACATAGAGGGTATTTATATCTCACTATATTCCTAACCCTAACCTGAGTGTATGGTCTGTCTTCCTATAATACCCTTATAACACTGTCTCGTCACTCTCGTACCGCGGCGGGCAATGGGCCTACGGCCTAGCCCCACTCTACCAGATCTGTGATGGGCCAGATGCGTCGCTACGCTTTGCTCGTTCTGCTCCGCATCTGGCTTCTTTCTAAAACTTCTCGGTAGGTATTGGCTTTGGATATTGAAAAGGTGCCCCCCTCCCTTTTTAGGCACTATTACCATGCTTTTGTAGGCGATTTTTAATTATGAAATGCCAGTGCTTGTCTAAAAGATTAAGTTGAAATCCAAGATTTTTTTCTTGAGAATTCCTTTTTCATCTGACTAAATCGGACTTGGTCCCTATCTCTCTTTCTCTCTCTCTTTTAGGAGTGACACGTAGAACATCTGTACGGGCCGTATGGCGTTATTGCATTTGTGCAGGTGGACTTGTTGAAATATGGTCTACTGACCTGACCCATCTTCTCCCACTATTCCTCCCCCTCACAAACTTGTAGCCTGGGTTCCGAAAATTCCGAAAAAGAAAACACAGATAAAACAGCTCAAAAGGTGCTAAAGGATCTTTATTAAGTTCAACAAGGTGTCTAAGTTGCTGCACTTTCTACTCTTTCCTGCTCCTACATTGGTGAGGAGGCTGCTGCATATTTTGTTACTTCAACATTATACGAATTTGATTGTACATGTACTCCCTCATTTCACAAATATACAACACCAAGATTATACATGTAATTAGAACAGAGTTCAGGGTGCGAACGGACCCAACGATTACAAAACCATACCTGCCCCATAAACAAGCGGGGGTTCTTTAAGTTCCACCAACGCTCCTATTGGGAAAAATACACTTTCACTATCAGACGGTAGCTAATTTAGTGAAAACCCATAAAAACACACATTCAAATATTTTTATACAACCCATAATGGATCACACAAAAAAATAAATAAATCATTTAATCCAGAACAGAAATAGGGCTGCCAAACGGGGATTAGGGAGAGCTAGTCTGTCTTTTGTGTCAAAACTACTTGGTCTTCTTTTTCTTGGGCCAACACCCCGGCTGGCCAGCAGGCTTTCCGGTTGGCTGCATCAATTCCTCAACACGCTTAGAAATAGCGTCAGCTGCTGCCCTCGCCGCCTGGGCTTCAGATCCCGTTTTCTTGGCATCTGCAGCATACTTATCTGCCAATTCTCTAGCCTCGGCAGCTTCTTTTTGCTTTCTTTCAGCTCTCGCAGCATATTTAGCAGCTTTATCGTCTGCCTTTTTTGCCTTTTTTAT